>OX461808.1:85876195-85909586 GCA_949802685.1 Dicyrtomina minuta | reverse complement strand
CACCCGAGCACACACCAAAGAAGGTCAAGTTCCAAGTGACGCTGCTGCGTGTGACTTTTGCAAAAAACAGTTCACATTTAGACTAAATCTAAGTCGCCATCAAACAACGTGCAATTTAAACCCGATGCAGAGTAATGAGGAGTGGTTGAGTCAGCAGAAAAAGTTCAAATGTCAAGTATGTGAATATTGTGCAGCAAGGAAGCGTAATTTAAAAATCCGGCGCTTCGCGCCGGATTTGTCCACCGTGGGCCCGAAGTAGATGCTGAGCTTAGAGCGAGTGACTTCATCACTGGAAAGCATGTTTTTCGTCGAAAGGCAAACCTAAACCTAGCAATAAGCGCCGGTGCCAACGAGTTAGGTACGAAAATACGACCTTTGCTGGTGACAGTGGGTCAGGTACATGTGCATGTGCAGCCATTTTGAGTAGTTTTGGTTCGAATAGCTAGATTGAGCTAGGTACGATTGATGATGACAAGAGTAGGCAAGCTACGAATGGTGCCGCTACAAGTTGGATCGGTATTAGTAAAGGTGCATGTGAAAGGTAATGTTACCTAGGTAGAAGTTGCTCTGTATCGATTGGGAACAGTAAAAGCCATTATGGTAAGATTTAGGTCTTTGAAATTAGCGCCGCCACGATGGTGCTGGTACAAGTTTTACTGATTTTTGTGGGCCTGGTCAAAGTATCACAGGTACAAGGTGGTTGAGTACGAGTGGTGCTGATACAAAAAGTGTCAGTACAAAAGCAATTCGCATATGAATTTTACAATACCTTATGACATTGAAATTCGTTCGAATAAAATAGAGCAAATATATAAAAAATAAAAAAAGGCCGAAGCCCTTGCTTGATGGCATCATAAGCAGTAACGTTTGTCAGTTTGAATTGACCACTAATGAAATAATTCCACATTTTAAATTCTTATTCGTTAATTTAATAATAAACAATCTGTACTGCAAGAGCTGAAAGCAGCACAAACTACTTTATTGGATCGCTCACAAATAATGCCATCGTTAGGATCAGTTGATATAATTAGTTGGGCGATGATAAGTTGCCATATTAAAAATCCTATGATGAGGATATGTAAATCTAATTTCTAAACGTATGACAGTGGTGGTCTCTAAAATAATAAAAATTTCCATGACATAATTCATGGACAATCCTCGTACGTACGTTTAAAAACTACAATGTTAAGGATATATGTTTACTTAATTTTGAAACTAATGGCATGGGAATCTCTAAAATAGTAAAATTTGAATGACGTGATCGATGGACGATCCCTGCAGGCATACTAGTAAAATACTATGTTAAGGATACATGTCAACCTAATTTTTGAACTAATGACAGTGGGGGTCCCTAAAATAATAAAATTTGTATGACGTCATTTATGGACAATCCCTGCATTCCTACTAGTAAAATCCTATGTTAAACGGAAGTTTTCTATAGTATCCACTGAATGTCAGGTATATGGATATATGGAACGCGGAGCATGTACCTACCTACTTAACTTTAGCGGCAAGTATTGAAATGCATGTAAAGTCGCCAGACACTTGTTTTTCCAGGCATTCATTTTATTTCTCAAAATTTGGTCCATTAAATCGTTAATTGTGAAAAATTGGTGAATCCGTTTGATTCCAAAAACAATAGGGTTCTATTCCATCTTATTAACTATCATTTAAAATTTATTTGAACAATTAAGGTTGAAAACTGTGACCTGTGGAGCACGACAAAAAAAAATATCGACAGACAGAGAGACGGACAGAGCCATTCCTACAGAATAATAGATGCTCAGCATCTAAAAACGCATTAGCTGAGTCATACAGGGGACCGTCCGTTTAATTTTACGCTTTGCCAGTATGGAGCGACGACCAAATTGCGCCTCTATAGACATGTGGGAACTAGTAATCGAAATGGTCTGGCCCGGCCCAGTAAAATCTGGTCTGGTCTGGTCTGGCTCTCGGACCAAACCATAAAACCAGGACTAGACCAGACCATTTCGATTACTAGTGGGAACGCATACTAAGTAAAAGCGGATCAAAGTCCCGCACTGCAACTTTACTGCTAATTCCGAGTTGCAGAAATGTGGCATGTTGAAATACACATTGTACAGTTCAAAGATAGATTAATTATGTTTCCTATTTGGCATTGCTTTCAATCATTACTATCACATACAGTGTGTTTCAATGAAATAGACTCAAACCCTTTTGGGGGGTAACGCCCTGCTTTTGCTCCTTTGGCGAACCCACTACGGCAACTACGTTTAAAGTTCATATGCGGGTGCTTTGTAACCCAGTGTGATCTCAATCATGGGTGATATTTCATTTTTTAGGGAATTTAGTTTGCATTTTGTCTCATGTTCATTTATTTCAATCCGTGCTTGTTTGCAAATGTGAAAGACTAATAACTAAAACTAGTCAGTACCGCCCCATAAAAACAACGGTAAAAGTATGTGACGCGATGAGGACCAGTTCTCTCCCCAGTCAGTGGTGCTATTGTCACTCTGTAATCAAAGTGTGTGTTTAAGTTATAGGTAATACAACTGTGAAGGAGTTGACAAAAATTAGCATTTTTTCCTTTACTGGTTCAAAAATTAGACGTGTTTGATTGAGGAAAACCGTGGTCTGAGTCTATTTCATTGAAACACCCATTTTTTGGTTTTTATTTAATTGTAAAGTAACCTCTTGACCCCTGGGGCCTGGGGATCAACTAAAATTTTAACATAACACCTAGTTAGTTGTTAACAAAATAGTTATTTCGTTGAGTTATTCCTGCGTGGGGGGAAGTTACTCCCCAAAAACATCTGAGTCTATTTCATTGAAACACACTGTACATACATGCAGTATATATGTGCCTACTTAACTCATATTCTTTAAAAATCGGCCTGAAATTGTAAACCATGTACAATTGCAAACCATGTACACACTTTACGTCAGTCCTCCAAGGCGGACACAGGTTGGAGCTTTTCTCGTGCCTACCTAAGGGTTCTTGGCGCCCCTATAGCCACAGAGTATTGGTGTACTCTCATCTGTATCCTGCTGGCTGGGCCATTTACCCGTCAAATTAATTGGCGAAAATTCTAACAGTGGTTCTGCACCTTTTTGAAACATTTTGGAGGAGATTCTGGATGAATTCATCGCTCAGCGAGACCGTTCCTTGGACGTGCTTGGGAGACTTCCGAATTGAATTTTGGTGCAAAATCATCGGCCGTCATTGTGTGTAGTATTGCCAGTTGTGACAGCAGTGTGTCATTAGTTAATTAATTAATTTTTAAGCAAAGTTTGGGTGACTGGTACGTTTTTAATAATTTATTATTTTACTTGTCTGTAATACTATTTTATTGTGTATTTTTCTCCATTCATTTCTATTCAAACAACATGCATTTTAAGTGTAAGATGTGTAGTCTTAAACTAGGTAGACGAAGGCTATTTTTGTCATGTTCTATATGCAAATCCATATTCCATAGAACATGTTTAGGTATGTTAATTGATGAGTATAGAAATATGAATGGTTCCTCTTGGAGTTGTTTGGAATGTAGTGGAAATGTTGAACTGACCAACTGCCTGTCTTGTGGTAAATGTAATGTGTACACTCATATTGGAGGTAGTGATAGATGGTTTGGTATGAGTTGCATTTTTCCATCTGATAGCATTAACAATGCAATGCAAGATAACATAGTATTGACCTCTCAACATGGGGTTCTGCCTACTAACTCAGACTTGAAGCATACAAAAGGTATGAAAATTGTTCATTTGAATGTAAATGGTCTTAACGTAGGTAAAGTTGAAAGCCTCAAGTATCTTACAGAGTTTTACCATTGACATTCTTTGTGTTACCGAATCCAAACTTAATGAGTCAATGCATTCTGGTATTTTTAGCATAAATGACTTTGCGATGCATAGATTTGATAGAAACAGAGGAAACGGTGGGGGAATTTTGGTGTATATAAGAAATACCTACACTGGATTACCTATAGATGTAATTTATATCACCATAGATAAGTTAGAAGTGGCTAAATTGTTAATTCAAGTTCTTTTTTGCAAGTCGTGGTATTTAATTGTAGTGTATAAGTCTCCTATAGTTGAGAAAGTATCCTTTAACAGATTCTATGATAGGTACTTATGTCAACTGAAGCTGATATCCCACGGACTTGAAAATATTATAGTAGGTGATTTTAATGTTGATCTTAGTATTAAGGATAATGCAGCAAAGGAACTAATTAATACTGCACATTTGCATAGTACAAGAAAAATTATTCAATATCAGACAAGGATAACACTCACTTTCAGTAGTTTATTAGACCACATATATGTATATCAAATGTTGATCCAGTGCAGACTAGTAGGGTTCTTTCAGTAAGTATTTCAGACCATAATGCTGTATTTTTAGTGAAAAATAGAAGTAAACATTCATTTCCAGCTAAGTATATAACTTTGAGAAATTATGCAGATACAGACTGGGATCTTGTAAACTCTGAACTAAAAAATGTTCCATGGTCTGCTATGGGAGTTTTGGATGATGCTGATGACGCCTTGCATTATTTTGAATTTTTGGTAACTGAAGTCATTAATCAGCATGCGCCCATTATTACACGATGGGTTCAAAGTAAACCATCTGAATGGCTTACTGCTAATCTTAAAAGGCAAATGCATCGTCGGGATCATTCAAAGACTCAGAGTATTAAGCTTAAGAGTAAGGAGCTTGAAATAGAATATAAGACTTTAAGAAACAAGATAAATAATGAAGTAAAAATGGCTAAATATGGTCATTACCGACGTCAATTTTCAGAAGTACCCACTTCTACTAATGTATGGAGTGTGTATAATAAGTTAGTTGGTAAATCCAAATCTGCTTCAAATAGTTTCAACCTTAAAGTCAATGGGGCTTCGGTTACTTATAATAAGACTGTTTCTGATACGTTCGCTAATGCTTTTGTTCTAGAAGGTTTGAATGCTGATTTAGATGAACTGTATAATAATACAAATGTTACTGATGACAATGTTATACCATTAACGGAGGAGGAGGTGAAGAATAGTTTTAAGTTAATAAAGCGCAAGGGAACGTTAAATCCAGAGGAATTGTCCTATCGTATTTTGAATAACTGTATGAGTGAATTAGCATTTCCTCTTGCACTGCTTTTTACACAGTTTCTTGTTCTATGTTCCTACCCTAATAAATTTAAATGCGCATTTGTTATGCCATTGTACAAAGGTAAAGGCTCTCGCTTTACCGCTTCCTCCTATCAACCAATTTCTTCTCTTTCTTTATTAGATAAGCTTATTGAAAAAATGATGTACATACGGATTATGAACAGTATTAATTTATGCGATGAACAGCACGGTTTCAGAAAGCTACGGTCTTGTCTAACAGCTAATCTAAAATTTACACAGGACGTTTCTAACTTTATTGATGGTAAGTGTGGTCGATTCATAGCTGTTTTCATCGATCTGCAAAAAGCTTTTGACTCAATACCTCATGACAAGTTAATTGTAAAACTAAGGGATGACTTTGGTATTCGTGGTCATATGCTAAAGCTGATAATAGATTATTTTAGACATCGTAGTTTTAAAATTCAAATTGGGAAGTTTTTGTCTGACTCTTACGATTTGCAAATGGGTGTACCCCAGGGTTTGATATTGGGGCCATTACTTTTTATTATATATATTGACAAGGTAGGAGAAGCTGTCTTAAAAGGAGTTAACTTTATACTGTACGCAGATGATATGGTATTATATTACTATGCACCTGTATTTAGTACTATGGTTGACTACATGCAGCTGTGTAAAGATAAAGTTGACGCCTGGTTTAGTGCAAATGGCTTAACAATAAATGTAGAAAAGACAAAATTTATGGTCTTGCACAAGTCTCGTGACCGTAAGGTACCCGATGATATAATCTTAACTTGTAATGGGAATGAAATAGAGCGTGTACAAACTTTCAGGTACTTAGGCATTATTATAGACTGTAACCTAACATTTAGTCAACATTTTACGTATGTCAAGAACAGGGTGTCTTCAGCTATAGGCATGCTAAGTAACTTAAAACGCTATCTTGATTTCAACATTTTTATTATTATGCTTAATGCTTGTTCTTTCCATTGTCGACTACTGCCCTCATGTTTATGCGGTGCAGAGCCAAAAGGATCTGCATTCGTTACAAAACAAAATTAATCGTACGATATCTTCTTTTTTGGGCAAAAGTAATACTGTAAAGCAGGACATTCTGCTGGAGAGTGCCAATATTTTATCTGTGTCTGAAAGAGTGATGTATTATTCTACGCTATTTGTATTTAATTTATTAAAATATGGGACTAATATTTCAAATTTCTCTAATTGGTATGTAAGAAAGGAGTCTGCTAGGGCGACTCGTTCAAGTGATATGTATCTGCTTGAGCACCCTGGTAATTGTTAATCTAAGGCTTTTGAAAATTCTTTTGTGTACCGATCCATTAATTATTGGAATAATTTACCAGATTCTGTGAAATGTGATGATGGTGTATTGTGTGAAAACTTTAGCGCCAGACTTAATGATTATATTATTCGTAATCGATACATTCCGCCTTAATTCTTGATGATTATTTACAATGTCCTCTGTTGGCTATGGCAACTATTGTATTTGGTTAATCGTAATTCATGTGATTCGTATATTTATTGTATTTTATTTATTTTAATTTAATTGTCTTTAGTCATATTATATAGCTTAAATAGTGTCCATCATTTTAAATCAATACTATGTACTGTATGAAATTTGACATTTTAATAAAGCAAACTTCAAACTTCAATAATTTTTGACATACTGTTTAAAAGTTTAAAAAAATAAAAACTTAAATTCTTAACTTGTATTACTATTTTTAGTGATGTTTTGGAACTGTCGCTTGCTTAAGTTTAATTTCGATAAAAAGTCAGCTTCCTAATAATACGCTAGTTATTAATTTTAATTTGATTAATTATGTTTCGTGTGAAAACGACTACAGCGTTGAGCGTATGCACAAAGAGATTAGGCAGTTCAATTAAGGTACAAAGCAGTTCAAGAGTCGGGTAGTTTAGTCTAAAAAGGAGTTTATAACGTTTTACTTTTGGAATGGTGGGCAGTGCAGTGCAGTGTATGCAGTAGTATAGGCAAAATGTAAAAAGTCGTAAAATTGTTATGGTTTTTGGGAGGTATGTGCTACACACCATCTCTAAGGAGGTACATAGCTAAAGTACCTACTCTCCTAATTCAAATTTAATGGAGTTAAAACGTTGGAGAATTGGTAAAAATTTTTTGATTTATTTCGATAGCGATATAATTAAGTTTCCGGCCCCTATCCTTCTCCTGTCATTCTATTTGTGAGTTCATAAGATCAATAAGTGGCTTCGGCTTGAAAAGTCACACTTGAATCACCTGAGCCATTGTTCCTTTGGCTACTCAGAGAAAACATAATTTTAATTTACAGTACTCAACAGCTCAAACAAATTAACAACAACAAATTAGGAGGAATGGGAAATCCGTTTTAGTAAATAATCACATTTTACTCCTAAAAATTCATTATGACATTCAATACATATCGTCTCAATATCAATTTTTGTAGGGTAAAAGTGCATAATTGTGGCCAGTCTCATAAAAGCTGAACTTTCAAAAATCATAGCTTCTGAACTAGAGCTCGCAGAGAAAAAACTTATGCATAGAAATGTGTGCTGAATCTCGCTTAGTAAAAGTAAAAGTAACTGTCAATGCAAACCATAGTACTTTCAGGATACAATAAGTAAGACATGTTTCAAAAGTCATGGTTTTGAAAATTCTCTGAAGTGCCGTAATTTTGTTTAGCATCCCTGATTTTATCTTGCCGCCTTAAATTTCAATGTAGCTAGTACACACTATCATCTTTCTATGCCTTGAGATTATTTGTGACATGCGCTTCAAATATAATAAAGCAAGTGGTCACAATTAGGGTAAGGCCATCATTAGGCACTCCTATCGTATTTACATTGCAATTATTGCTGTATAGTGAAAATTGATCTCT
This sequence comes from Dicyrtomina minuta, assembly GCA_949802685.1. Classification (NCBI taxonomy): domain Eukaryota; kingdom Metazoa; phylum Arthropoda; class Collembola; order Symphypleona; family Dicyrtomidae; genus Dicyrtomina; species Dicyrtomina minuta. The sequence continues at coordinate 85,901,592 of OX461808.1, read as the reverse complement.
TCTTGTTATATGAAGCAATACACCGATTATAATTTGCCGAAAAACGTTAACTTTTATCAGGTGAAACTCAAAATTAGAATTTTATTAAGTAGTAGTTCAAGTTACATAGGAGGGAAGTCCGAGAGCAATCGAGGTATTTTAATATTGCCTAATTGCTCCACAATAATATATAAACTCAATCATCAATCAGCTGTCAATGCTGGAACTAACCCTAATCAAACAGTGAAATATAGTTACTTATAATAATTGCGCTAATTATTTGTAATCTCCAAATAATTTCAAAGATAATTCTTCTTTGTCGGTATGACACTTCCATGCATGGGTTAAATGGTATAAAACCATCAAAGATGGTAAACAACACACATACCTATAGCCAAGGAATAGAAATTGTAAACACCATTAAACAGTAATCAACAATTTAAAGTTGTAGGTATTTTTGGGAATTAATTATATAAAATTTTTAAATTTCATCTTTAAATTAAACACAATTAGAAAAATGAAATTCTTGATTTGCTTGTTTGCCGCTGCAGTGACTTTGTTGTCGATGACAACAGCTGCTGTGCTCCCGCATCCTACCTACCTTCTTAAGTATCTTGTGGCTCTACGTCCAAATGGTAAGAAATAATGTGAACAATTTTTTAAAAATTTTTTAATTTTCTGACATTTTTATTTTATTTGCAGATTCAAGATTGGAACGTGAAGATACTTCAGATTATTATGAATATTGGGACCTGTGTCGCACTGGCCTTTGGGTCAACTATATTGGCGCTCTTTACAGCATCGAGCTTGTTCATCAACTGGTTATCTCCATAAAAGGATTTGACGCTACTGTGGCTGCTCAGATTGAACGAAAATGTTTGATACCGTATATATAATTACTGTTTGATATTGTTAAACGCGAGGTTAAATCAATTTTTTATTCTCACTACTTCACACAAGTATTACATATTAAGGATTGAATCAGCTTCATTACCTTAAACAAAAATCTAAAAAAATCACGATAACTCACAATGCAATGCTGCTACAATTTGTGTGAACTAGCTACTCTTAAAAATAATAGGAGAGTGGTGAAATACATGACAAAAATAACGTATTGACTTTTTTTGCCTACAATGCATCCAATAGAAATATTTTTCCTGCAGCTGATCAAAGTTAAGTATTCAGGGTTGAACAAACTCACAGTATATGTTGAGATTTTTGTATAATTAATAGTTGGTATTTTAAGACTTCATCAGCGGGAAAATATTCTTTTGTCAGCCTAAATATTTTTTTTCAGGATAAATTCATTTGCTATGCAAAGCAATATTGGAATATTTAAATGATTTTTTATTTACAGAAACATTAGCTGTATATCTAATTCTGTTTTAGAGGAACAAAATATTATAACTAAGGCGTAGAAACTGTGCATAAGTGAAACAGTAGCCCTTTTTTTACTTTTTCGAATACTTGTAATTATACGAGTTTTTTGTTACAAATGCATTTCCTATTTAGTCTTGTTTGGTTAACTGATACAGTATCTGTTTGTTTTGCTGATAGGAGATCATACTGATCTCCGAAAAATAAATTATTTTTTGTTTAAAATAAAATAAAAATCTCTGAAAATTATTTAAAAAAACCCTTTTCCAAAAAAATTATTTCCACTGATGATTAGATGAATCTATAAGTCTGGTTTACATGTTATTATATGACTGATGAAGTGGCATTAAATCCTTATACATTAAACAAGCAACAAAGCGCCTTACGCTTTGCTTTTGTCACTTTGAACACTAGTTGTATTGCTATTTTAATATAAAGGCGGAAACACATACAGAGCATTGGACTTAAACAAAGCCAGCATGTGAATGTAAAATGTGTTGACTGCATTTTTTTTACAGTAAATAACAATGCGCTGGAATGGTTTAAAGTTTTATTAGCAAAAAGTTTGAGCAATACACAAAAATCCCAACTAACTCAATCATACTGTTTCTTGGTATCGCACACTGAAAATGAAGCAGCTGCAGGAAAAATGTGTTAATAGCAGATTAGAAAACGTAGGTCAATATTTTTTTAATTCATTTAGTCCATCAACTTTAGTTTTATTTTCAAACAGGATTATTAGCTGAAGTCATTTTGCATTCAGGTTTCCTACAATAACTTGATGCAGTTATTTGTCATTAGGACATCAGTTTTACTTCAGGCTGCACTGTCATTATTTAGACACCTTGTTTAACCTAAGTGAAAACCAAAGGGATTAATTATTATCTGCAGAGGTTTTAGAATTCTAATTTTTTTAGAAATGCCAACAGAAATAACTTACCGAGCAGTTAAGGTTAAACACCAATCAGGTCTTTTTCGTAAATTTCTTGCTTGTTTCAAAATTGCAGGCTGTATCAGCATATTTATCTTTATTTTCACAATCAGCAATGGTTTTTACATGTACCTTGTAGCCCAGACAAAGGGCAGTTCTAGATGCATGTCTGCAATTTATTTATTACACCATAATTTCACTAACAGTAGCAATACAACTAGAAGTCAACATACATTAGGTTCGAGGGTGAGTTCAGGAAACAATTTGAAAATAAAAATAAAATAGTTTAAATAATTAATTGATCCATATTTCTGTTATATCATATTTAATATACGATAAAAATAGTTTTTTTTAATTGACAATTTTGCAACATTAGAAGCAAATTTTAATCTGGACTAGTTTCTATAACTTGCAAGATCAGGATTCCTACTGCATCGGGCAGGCAGAAAGAGATAGACAGAAGGAAATGTGTGACTACGAGTGCGATTTTACAATCAATCGGACGCTTATTAACTCAAGCCATGCCGTAGTTTTTCATGGACGTGATTTACAAACAACCACTCAAAATACTACTAAGAAATGACCAGATCACAATATTTAATTTCTGTTGTCAAATTGCTAGGCTATTAATACAATTCATTAATTATTTTAATTCGTAATTTTATTATATTAAAAACCATTCAAAAAAAAAGCACTTAAAATTCCATATTTTACTACAGCTACTTTCCAGCAGACATGCCACAAAGTAGAAACTTGTCACAGTACTGGGTTTTTCTCATGCTGGAATCCCCGTCCCACACATGGACTCATATTTCTGCTTTCGAAAACGTTTTTAATTTGGCAATGTCTTACAGAACGGATTTAGATATTTACATTCCTTATGGAAAGTTAGACCTTGATTTCACTAGAAAAGTTAACCATTGTTAGCCTTAAGAAACACGCTTTCAGAGTTAACCATTGTTAAATCTGAAAGCGAGTTTCTTAAGGCTAACAATGGTTAACTTTTCTCGTGAAATCAAGGTCTTAGTGGGACAAAAGTAATCCAGGGGGCGAGAAAATCTTAGAAATTTAAAAACGTGAGTAACCAAAGTACAATTTGTCACTTTTATTTAATCTTGAATTTTATTAATTACTTCGTTTTTAACTTTAGCAAAACAAAGCTAGTGGCCTGGATCAACACAAATTGTGATCTTTAACCAAGTCTAAGAAACAATGTTGTGGAAGTGTTACAAAAATACGTGGAAGTTACAGTCTACGGATCATGTGGTCCATTCAACTGCTCCAAGAGTAACATAGATTTCTGTCAAAACCTCCTTAGCTGCTATACACAAATAATTACAGACAGAATACAAGTTTTACTTAGTGCTTGAAAATTCTCTCTGTGAGGACTACGTAACGGAGAAAGCGTTCAACGCCTTGAGAGCCGGAATGGTGCCAATTGTGTACGGCCATGCCAACTACACAAAGTTTCTTCCAAGTGGTTCTTACATTGATACTTCCCCAATGTTAAAGACCTAGCCACGTAAATGGTTCACCTAGACAACCATCCACAATATTATTTAAAACATTTTGAGTGGACCACAAGTAACAAAGTCGTGGAGGACCAATTTTATTTAGAGCGTGCTTGGTGCTACTTGTGTGAGCGTGTGAATCGCGAGTCTGAGTCGGGGTCCGCGCAGGTTAGTAGCCTGTATGATTGGTGGAATAATAGAAATAACTCCAATGTTTGCGTGCCACCACGTTTGAATTTGAGAAACATAGATTTGTTTATTAATAATTAATCACGTCCTATTTTATTGGAGTTTTTTACACACTTATTTTTTTAATGACGAATTGTTACTCACACAAATGTTATACTGTACAAGACTAACGCATAGTTAATTTTAAGAATTATTTTTACTGAGATAAAACATAGAAACTTGTCTTTTAAGGAAAATTATAATGGTAAAAGTTAAAAAAAACTATATACTAACTATATACTATACTAACAGTCGCAAATACATAGAAGCTGGCAAACTGGCAAAAAAGTAGATAGAAATAGGAACTTGTATTGTTTGTTTGTGTTTGCTGCATTTTGTATCCGATTTCTAAAATAAAAAAGGTTTTGTGATCATTAAACTATTTTCTAAAAAGTAATTTCCGAATTTTGGAAACTTGAAATTTTGTTATAAATATTTTTCACTAAATTAAGTATTTAAGGGGTCTTAGAAAAATTATTGGATTTAAAAAAATTAAAATTTCATAAAATTGTCGTAAGTACTTTCTCACCAACTCTAAGTCACTTTCACTTGGGATTTAATAAACAAATTAGTTAATGCGGACCTCTGTACGATTTACTTGAAAACTGTTTTCTGTAAAACTTTCAAAAAGTCTCATTCCATGTTTCTTTTGTATGTAAATTGTCAACCTGTCAACTGGATCTGCCGTTTGTCACATGGCAAATGGCAATTGTATTCGAGCTCTGAAATGGAAAGGCTCTAATTTAAAAGAACCACGTGTACATGAGTGCGACAGGACTACCTGACAACACAATTATAAACCCTCAGGCATTTTGGACCTTATTCAGTTCCGAGAATTCTGTTTTCTTGCATTTCTACATGGCCTGAGCTACACGGTATTCGGTATGTTAACTGTAAAACTAACATTAAGTGAGTATAAATATACCTAATAGAAGTGTATGTATAGCAATGCGTATCTATTATACCAGTTTTTGGCACAGGAGAAAATCAACCACTACGTATTGAAAATTAAAAATAATAGACTGCTCTTAATTGTACATATATTTGCATTTAAATACAAGCTATTTCCATCTCAGTGTTTGATTATCATCTGACAGTCAGTTGTGGCTCTGAGTACGTATAAAAGCTGTACCACAAATATATGAAAATTCACTTGACTATAAGTCGAAATTTAGATTTTAAATAAATTTGTGAAAAAATATATTGCAAGAGTAGATTTAATCTAAAAACGTGATAACTGTTTTTATTTTTTTATTGAAATTCTTGACTTTACTGAATTTTAGAATATTTCTTTGAAATAATTTCAAAAAAATAAAATAAAATATTATTGTCATCTATGTAATATTATTAAAAAAATAAGATGTTGTAAAAGTTCAAGAATGTGTTCTGAAATAGAACTTATTAACATGTTTTTCTTGTTGGGTTTTCGTGATACACATTTGAAACTTCAAATTTTTAAACATTATTTTGAATTTTATTGCAGGCAAAAATCATGTTTTTGGGATAATATGGAAAAACAGCGGTGAATAAGAGCGGTGGCTGTTGTTTCAGTATAAGTGCCAAAGCATCGGGTTGCCTATGTTTTCAAATTTAGTACTATTACATACTTTGCAATTAAATTTAAGTCTAAATTAGGCCAGAAAATAGCATATTGATACATAGGTAAGAAAATACCATGGTATTTTTTGCTGTGGAAGTTTCTGCAGTTGGAATTTATTTACAAGTCAACGCACTTTTAATTGCATAGTTAAATACTGTCAAGGATATTACTCAGCATTCGAGCAGGAGAAAGATGCAATACCATTTACATAATGAAAATAGGTCGTTGTACCATACGGGCAAAGTTTACATTTAATTTCATATTAAATATTTAAATCACTTGTCAGCCCTCTTAGCCCAAAAGTTGTAATAATAAAATCGCTATTTATGGATTTTTATAATTCTCACCTATTTTCAAAAAATTATTATTTGAAGCGTACGTTGCCGATACAATATTAAATAAATACATTGACGTGAGAGAATTGTCCACAAATGAAGAGTTTTTTGGCGAAACAGAATAAATTCATCAAAGCAAATTTTACAGGAACAACAAAAAATGAATAAATGGTGACAGGTTGAGTTTTTGTAACTCATTTTTTTTCTACAGGTACTGCATCTGACGAAGCGTAATTAAGAGTATTTTTGTTATTTAAGACTCACTCTGGAATTTTTTAAAAAAATTTGAAAAATTTTAATTTGTCGACTCATCCAGTTTTTCCAAAAAATAAAGAGCTTAAAGGGTTAAAAGTCCGTGACATGAAATTTTAATCGTTTTGAATGAAACTATACTTTTTCTTAACTTTTTATCTTTCTTTGCATAAAAACATTAACGCACGGCAATTCCCTTCTACAAACTACGAAAACACTCAAAACCCAAATTTAAACCAGAATTACGGGTTTTAGGTGGACTAATCCCATTTTGCAAAAAATAGTAATATAGATTTATCCCGTTTTACCAAAAGAGAAATTTGGGCTATTTTAAAAAATTTCTTCGGTTGACCTTTGACCTTTAGCATTCATCACAGTAATGTATCTAGTTTAATAGAACAAATAACACAAATAATATCATTTTTGAAATAAATAGACTTATCCTGTTTTGCCCCAAAACTCTTCAAATGATGTCACATGCATAGCTAATACAGTAGGTCTACTTTAATGTTAAATTCTTATATTCTTATATGTTAAAGACAGCTATTTGCGCAATGGTTAAGCTGATCACAGGGGAGGAGGGAGGGTTATGTTAGAGTCTTAAAAATGTGAATGTTAGGATGAAATTATTTATGGATGATCGCTGAACAAATTCTTTTCCGACTTTTTTTAAACTTTAATCGGTTGAGACACACTGTATACGCAGTTATACCGGATATTAGTTAATAATGTTCAAGTCCAGAATTTAAAAGCGTGCATTTCTGATGTGTAAATTCCCACTGTTCTAGTTTTTTTGTAAACCTATGCATTTTTTAAATGCATAGCTGAGAGTATTGCAACAGATATATCACTCAACATTTCACTAGAAATAAATGCACTACAACAATTAGGAATCAAAATGATGTGGTTTGCACCAGGAAAATCTGATCGGTCTGATAAGTTCTGATCACGCTTAACGATATCTTACCAGGTTGGAAGTTTTATAGGACTAGACTATACCATATTCTCCTTCTCATAGTCTGAATTTATACCAAATATTTGAACCTCAAAAGTAAAAACTTCTTGGACAATTTTTTTTCCTGCGATATTTGTTTCCAATAAATAATACAATTTACTTATTTATCACAAAATTTCCGCTAAAAGGTTATATTCTAAATATTTTTATTTAACATAATTTAATTTAAGATTTTCTCAAGTCGTAAAGTTTCTTTTCTGATTCAGTCTGATTCGATCAGGTTTGTTCAAACCTAACCAATTCAGCCACTACGAATTATACATGAAAAAGAATGGACTGTTTTGTAATGTAGACATATTTGAATTTAAATACAAACTAATTGCCACCTCAGTGCTTTGTCATCATCCTTCAGTCAGCTTGGGCTCTGAGTAGATATAAAAGCTGTACCACCAGTACATGCAAATTCACTTGACTATAAACCTAAATTTAGATTTGAAATAAATCTGTACGAAAATCTATAGCTAGGGTAAATTTACTCTAAAAACGCAAGAAATTATTTTATTTTTATTATTAAAATTATATATTACACTGTACTGTAATGTAAACCATATTTCTGTGAAATAACTTTGAAATTTTAATATAGTATCATTATCTAACAATACTAAAAAAAATCAGTTTTTTTTAATTCAAAAATACATAATAAATAATTATTAGAATGATAATAATTATCATTAGCGTTTTTTGTGTTTTTTTCGCGGTAAAGATTTTAAACTTGAAATTTTTAAACATTAATATTTTGAATTTTATTGCAGGCAAAGCTCACTTTTTTGGGATGATTTTGAAATACATGTGTGGAACTGGTGGAATGGTGATCCTGTTCGCCCTCGCTTTATTTGTGACGAGCGTGAAGGGGGGTGACGACAGTGGCGGCGGAGGAGGTGCAGAAATAAAAGCCGACACTGTATTTGAACTCACAGTTTTCATGAACTCAAACGGCGGCGGGAACCAGAAAACATTCCTCATAAAGAAGGATGGAACCTGTCAGGGTGTGGGTGAGTTTAATGATCAAATCTCGTCCGTCAACACACATGGGAATTGCTTTCGGTGCTGGCAGGATGCGGGCTGTACAGGGAATTCCATTCGTTTGAAGCCAGGACAAAGCGAGGGTGGCAGGGATTGTAAACATGCTAATTTACTATTGTGTAACATAAATGCTAATACAAATTGGAATGACGAAATCTCGTCTTGTAATATATGTTGAGTCACTAGCATTACTTACTTATATCTCTGAACTAGTTTCTACTCTACTCAAGGAGGCAGATTTGTGCATGTTATGTTATAAGTATAATTAATTCGGCATAAAAAAATCAACCGAAAACAAAATTATCTTTTTCATGTATTTTTTAACAGTTTTCGAAAAAAAAATAATAAATTCGGAATTTCTTTAATATTTGAATCAAATCATCCTTAGATATGTACTGTGTTATTTGCTGTAATTTCAATAACAAAAAGTCGTGTTTAAAAAAAGAGCGGTGGCAAATGTCACGGGTGCGAGTAATTCCCGGGTGCTAGTTAAGCGGGGGTGACTTATACCTACCTGGGTGATATTAATGTGGGGGTGAGTATTGTGTACGGGTGAATAATGTGGGGGCGATATTCACAGGGCAATGCATGACAGTACGACTTTTACATACTTTGCAATTATGTAAATTTAATTCTGAACTAGGTCACAAATTAGTATTGATTTATAAGAACATGTTTTTTTTGTCGTGGAAGTTCCTGCAGCTAGAATTTATTTTACAAATCAATGCACGTTTAATTGCATATACCTAATTACTGTAAAGGATATTACTCAGCATTCGAGCAGGAAAGAGATGCAATAACATCAACATGAAAATAGGCCGTTGTACACCATGCAAACGCATAGTTAGCATTATTAAACATAATAACTAAGGGATTCAGAAGTTGTCAGCATCAAACTAAATAATTTAATAGCCATTCAAGGAATTCGAGAATCTAAAATTATTTTTGAAAAATTACAAATCGTTAAAATTTTAGACTTCAAATTTTAAAAAGTTCACAGTGCTCTTATTACAAAATTTTCTAAAATGACACAATATTCTATTGACATAATTTTTTAAAAAGAGCAAAATAGTCTAGTAACTTTATTTTAAAAAATGCATAATGCTTTGTTTACAGGTTTTTAAAAAGTGCAAAATATTCTAGTTACTTGGTTTTTAAAAGCGCAAAATGTTTCATTTACAGGTTTTTGTGAAGCGCAAAATGTATCATTTACATGTTTTTAAAAAGTGCAGAATATATTCATTTACAGGTTTTTGTAAAGTGCAAAATATTCTAGATACTTGGTTTTGAAAATTGCAAAATGTTTTATTTACAGGTTTTGTAAAGTGCAAAATGTTAAATTTACATGTTTTTAAGAATTGCAGAATATTCTTATTTACAGCTTTTTGTAAAGCGCAAAACATTTCATTTACATGTTTTTAAAACGTGCAGAATATTCTTATTTACAGGTTTTTGTAAAGTGCAAAACATTTCATTTACATGTTTTTAAAACGTGCAGAATATTCTTATTTACAGGTTTTTGTAAAGTGCAAAATATTCTAGTTACTTGGTTTTGAAAAATGTAAAATGTTTTTATTTACAGGTTTTTGTAAAGCGCAAAATGTTTCATTTACATGTTTTTAAAAAGTGCAGAATATTCTTATTTACAGGTTTTTGTAAAGTGCAAAATATTCTAGTTACTTGGTTTTGAAAATTGCAAAATGTTTTATTTACAGGTTTTTGTAAAGTGCAAAATGTTAAATTTACATGTTTTTAATAATTGCAAAATGTTTTTATTTACAGGTTTTTGTAAAGCGCAAAATTCTTCATTCACATGTTTTTGTAAATTGTAAAATATTCTAGTTACTTTGTTTTGAAAATTGCAAATTGTTTTATTTACATGTTTTTGTAAAGTGCAAAATTTTTTATTAACATTTTATTATAACGTGCAAAATGTTGCATTTACAGGTTTTTTTAAAGTGCAATATATTTTAGTTACTTGGTTTTAAAAATTGCAAAATGTTTTTATTTACAGGTTTTTGTAAAGCGCAAAATGTTTCATTTACATGTTTTTAAAAAGTGCAGAATATTTTCATTTACAGGTTTTTGTAAAGTGCAAAATGTTTAATTCACATGTTTAAAAAAAATGTAAAACGTTTTTGTTAACAGGTTTTTTTAAAGTGCAAAATGTTTCATTTACAGGGTTTTAAAATATGCAAGTTAATTAATTCATCTGTTTTCAAGATGATATATACTTTTATTTGTTATTGACTATGCAATTTAATGTTATTTATTGCTATGAGCTATTTTGATACTTCGTTGACGATATGATTGGTAATCTCGCATTTGGATTGCGAAACCTTTTTGCATTTAATAATTAATATTTAACGAAACTACATACCTACTTATGGTTGTAAGGTACTAACCACTTGGTGAACATAGATACTTACTTATAACTAGTAAGACCATTGCCATTGCTATATGAAAGCTTCATATTATTGAACTATGTCCACTTATAGCTGTAGCCATGCAACACACACTTGCTACAATAATTAACAACATAAATTATTTAGTTCCTGTACTAATTAAACTTTCGGCCTTGTCCTTCATGCTAATTTAGAAGGATGAGAATGTTTAATTCTAAGATGACATTGACTTATCAACGACGAGTAATTATAGTGCATGTTATTCTATTGTGGGCTTTGCCTTTATGCAAATTACAAAATTGTGCGGAACTTGACTTGTTACTAAATGAGTGATATATAATACTATCGTCTTATTTGCACGTAGTATTTATTTGCCTATATTACTTACATAATTCATACGTGCATTATCACGTCGTGGTGTGTGGGGTTGAGATTATTATAATTACGTTGCCAGTATAAATTTAATAGTTAATTCATTATACGCATTGACGGAATAGGAATCGTCCATAAATGATTTTCCATGCAGTGTCGATGGGTTAACACCGATATTGCAGACATTTCATGTGAAAGATAACTGTTTACGCAATGGTTAGACTAATCACAGGAGGGTCCTGGCGTTTCAGAAATTTAGATGTTTGGATAATTATGATATCATTACGGGATGACCCCTAAACTTATTTCCATTCAATTTTAATTCAAGCTAAAATTATAATTAGGACACTGAAGGAAATAGAATATAAAGTGTGAACATGTGTGTAATTGAGCAAATGTTCGAATGACAAAAATGTTTTTACATGCTTTTGAAATTTAATATTTGTTACATGATATTTTATTGGCATGTTTTTTAAAAAGTACAAAATGTGCTACTTATATTTTTTTGGAAAGTGACAGAGCATCCCAGTTACACGTTTTTAAAAAGTGCGAAAATATTTTATTTACACATTCTTGGACAGTGACAAAGTATCCCATTTAAACGTTTTTGAAAAGTGCCAACCAAAATATTCGATTAACATGTTTTTGAAAATTGCCAAAATATCCCATTTACACGTTTTTGAAAAGTGCTAAAATATCCCAGTTACACGTTTTTGAAAATTTTCAAACTATCCCATTTACACGTTTTTGAAAATTTTGAAAATATCCCATTTACACGTTTTTAAAAATTGTCAAAATATCCCATTTACACGTTTTTGAAAGGTGCCAACCAAAATATTCGATTTACCTGTTTTTGAAAAGTGCCAAAATATTCCATTAACACGTTTTTGGAAAGTGACAAAATATTCCATTTACACGGTTTAAAAAATTGCTAAAATATCTCATTTACACGTTTCTGAAAAGTCTGTTATGTCAACTATTTTCATTGTATTTTAAAGTGCAAAATAATTTATTTGCATATAATGTTTTTTTTCTAACATTTTTTAGATCAAGATATTTGATTTTGTTTTGTGATGCAGGTAGTGATTTTGGTTGCAAATAAGCTGTAATTATAAACCTATGATTGGTCTTTATTTGATGTAGAAAATAGCATTGCTGGTGACACGTAGGTAGCAGTCATATGTAGTGTGGTATGTAAATTAAGAAAATGAAAGATATCAACAGGTAATTTATTTATTGAGCATTAATATACAGAATACATTGAGATAATGTGTCTAGTTGTGTCTTTTTCAATACCTAAAATTGTACAATTATTAAAATAAACATCTTTGGTATTTTTTAGCTGTTATCTATTTTTTTATCAGTTTCATTAATTCATTGTGCAATATACCGTTCTATAGTCTCAAATTATAAAGGATTTCTACAGCTGTTCTAATTTTCTAATACTGTTACATAAGATTAAAGTTGATTATTACATTATAGTAATTTTGAAAATTAAATGTTTAAATTTTAGTATTTTTAGCCATATTTCTTGAAGTCGTAAATTAAATTGAATTTACTGGAATTTTTGAAAAAACCGTCATTATAAACATTGTTTGTTTTTACATTGCTGTGATTGTAGGAGTACATAGTAGTTGTAGGTACTCTATTTGAGCGCATGATTTCTGCAGTAATAAGTAAAATAATAAAAGTACAAATTTATGCACGTGTTATTAATTAATTAATTATATTATAATTACGTTGCTATGATATGCATAGTTCACAGATGTTTTTTCCTTCTTGTTATATAGTTTTATACATTTGTCTAACAATTAAGCTATTTTTTGCTTGCAAAAAAATGACATTTCAGTGTGATGTTCGTTTTCCTAACGTTTAATTGACAATTAAATGAAATAGGAATCTTTTTAGGAAGATTACAATAACAGTTAAATGCCGGGAATATTGCCGGCAACATTGCCGGGAATATTGCTCGCTCTTAGTATTAACGTTGTATCTTCTGGATTTCACTAATTCCAAAGCATAATTACTTCTTTTGAATGAATTAGAATTCTCACTGATAAAATCAAAAACTAGCAAGCTTTAAGAAATAACATGTTGTTACATGTATTGAGTTTAGTTTAGTATTTTTTTTTAGCTTTTGTTCTGTTAATTAATAAACTGTTCATATATCAACCTCGCCAAGATCAGTGCTGTATCGGTTAGTGACGTAGTCAGCTGCGAGTGTCATATCTCGTAAGCAGTGTTGAAGTCCTTCTAAATGATGATGGAATGAGTCAGCCATCTGAGCTGCGTACTCGTCCTCAGCCTCCACCCCGGAGTCATCGTTCAGCTCGGAAAATTCTAAATTTTAAAACATTTCAAAAAAATAATTTGTGAGTCAATTTAAAAAATTTTATTTTTGTTTTTTATAGATTTAAAAAATATAGGAAATTAAAAATTTTTGACGAAAATAAAATATTGTTTTACCTGTATCACTGGCTGACGTAGAAGAAGTAGTGGAGACGGTGGATGGTCGCCGGACATGGCCTTTAATTTCTCCTGAAACCGAAGGAGTGGGACTCGGTATAATTTGAGCAGATACAGATGATGCTGATGATACAACAGATGGAGGGGCAGCAATGCTGAGTTGAGAAACTGAATGACTGCAGTGTGAAATTCCGTTACTAATATTACTTTTAGATTTATTTCCCCACAGTAAATTGTTCTTGACAGTGTTGAGCATTGTGTAGAATTGATGAAGATCAATTCCGTCCAGATTCTTCATGAGTCTTATTTCTCCTCCCGCAGCCTCATCGACGTAAGTCTGTCCACCCCCGAGACCGAGACCGAGACTGTGTGAGCTAGCTGAATTCTTTAGGGTTGTTGTTGGCAAGGCTTCAGTCAAGCTTCCAGTTTCAAATTTAGTATCCATGAGCCGACTTGGAACAAGGATCGTCTCGTTCATCTCGTCCACCGTCTGGACAAAGCGCTCCATCGTGGACAGCAAACTGTCCGTCGAGTGTTTTAATTCTGCTTGGTCCAGTCGAGCAAGTTTAGAGCGTCCATTTCCATGCGGCCCTTTTTTAGTTGAGCGGGTGGATCCGCTAAAAAAATTAGAAATAAATACATTTTATTTTTAATTAATGCTTAAGTTTAAAAAAAACCTTTTTTGGTTAGTATTTTTAAATTAATTATTAGAATAGTTTTTAGCGTTTTATTCGTAGTTAAACATTGTAAATTAGCTCATTTTGAATTTTTATAATGTGGAAATGGCTTTTTTTCTACCTTCAGTGAAGTGTAAAAAGTAGATTTTGCACTTTAAAATTTTTTTAAATGGATTGTTTTGCACTTTCTTACAAGTGTAAATAATCAATTTACAAAAACAAACAAATACAAAAGTAACGACTATAGTGAGTAGTAATGTAGCAAAAAGCTGTCTTTCCCCGAAAATCAGTGAAAATTCGCTGTGTGGTTATGACGTTAAAGCCATTACATACATTACATACATACAATTTTTGAATTAGAAATAACTCAATGGCTTGCTTTGCCCTTTCTCAAAATTGTAAGTTAGCCTATTTTGCATTTGTTTTTAAATGTGCTAATGGCTTGATTTGCAATTGTAACAAGACGTAGATAAACCATTTTATGAGTTTTGAAAATGTGCAGTTAAATTTTATTGCAGATTTTTAATAGCGTAAATTATTAATTTCATAGTTTCAAAAAGTTGTAAATGGCTTGCTTAGCAATTTCAGTTAAGCGTTTATAGTCTTTTTTGCAGTTCAAAATATTTGTTAATAGATTTGTTTCATATAATTAGCAAAGCATATAAATTAAAATCCATTTTTAAATTGTAAAATCTTCTAAATGGCTTGTTTTGCCGTTTAAAAAAATTGCAAGTGTTTAATTTTGCTACTAAAATTTTTTTACATAGATTAATTTGCTTTTAAAACAATAAGCAAGGCATAGAGTACTTGCACGTTGTTTTTTAACGCATTACATAAACCTTTTTTTTGCGCTTTCAAAAATACGTTTTGTAATTTTCTAAGAGATGCAACATAGTGTAATTTGGAAATTTTTTAATGGAATATTTTAGAAAAAATAACATTTTCAGAATTTTGAAATGTGTATTTTGGTGGCTTTTAAAATTCTGTAAATAGCGCATTTTAATACAAAAACAAATTGTAGCACCCAAGGTTACAGTAGATATTTTATAATTTCGAAAAGTCATGTATTGTGTTTTACCCAAAAATAAAAACGGGTATTATTTTTATTGTGACTATTTATTATGTTGTACCTTTATATTTTCCACTTATACTCAATTTTATAGCACAACAGCAACATAAAAATTATTAAATAAACAAGATTTGGCTATAATTATCACTATAGCTGAATATAATCTATGAAAATTAAGAATTTCTCAACATAAAAAAATTGTTTAACTTCCTTCTTCGAAAATCCTCATAAAATTTTAAGGTGTTTTTAAGACCAATTGAAACATGGCGTGACACACTACTCACACATACAAGTATATTATACTGAACAATATTGCTTTTGCTTTAAGCTAAATGACAAGACATGAACAAACAATGTATGTACTACTTGATTAGGCATGTAGATAATTGGCCCTTGGACTCTGTGTGTGCGAAGCCTGTGTAATTATTCCCTATTAATTCTAATACTTTTGTTACTGCACCTTGATCCTTATACTTTTTATTTTCTTTCTTGCACAATTATGAATTATAAAGCAAATCGTGAGTGAGGAATCAAAATTTCTAGTTTTAGTTTTAATCTAAAAAAAATATTGCCGTATCTGCAAAACAAGTAAATTTTTAAAACACTGCGTAACTAGCCTATTTCACATTAAAAAAAAAAACGTAGTTAAAGGGTACAGCACTTTTGAAAACAAGAAAATAAAATAGATAGCACTTTTCAAAAACAAGTATATATATGATTCATTTTGAGCTTTCAAAAACGTTCGGATAGACTATTATGCACTTTTCAAAAAATTGTAAAAAAAGCATCTTTTAAATTTTTCCAAAAAAAAGTCAATAGAAAGTTTAAGACCTTTTGAAGACATGTAAAAACAATCACTTGTAATTAGGCAAAAAAATTCAAATATGTCTTGAGAGCATTTAAATAAAAAATTTTGCACTTTTCAAACACTTGGAAGTAGATCATTTTGCACCTTTTCAAAAACATCAAATTAGAACATGTTGCACCTTTGCAAAACCATGGAATTAGAATATTTTGCACCTTTTCAAAATCATGTAAATAGAACATTTTAAAATTTTCAAATACATGCTAATAAGACATTTTGCACTTAATAAATGACAAGTAGATAAAATAATTTGCAATTTTCAAAAATCTTTAACAAGCAAAATATAGCTCCTCAAAAAAGTGGACTGTCCATAATTAGGTAAGTATATCATTGATATTGTTTTTTTAAATACTTTATTAAATTTTTTCATGAATTTAAAATGGCTTCTTTTGGTTCTACACCAACGATTATTCTACTGTTGAATTACAGCCTTTAATATTGTGTCATTACCCACTAAAGTACTTAAAAGAATACTTGTTTATATACATCGCGTACATACTACGTACCTGTTTACGTCGTATACAATACTTATAATTACTATACAAAATATTGTGGTGACTGGTTACCATATAAAACATACAGAATTTGATTACAAGTGTTTCCATATAGCAACAGTATATCCACCACAACCTACATATTCATACAACCTTTTGGTATATTATTAAATGGTTATAATATACATCATAATTATTACATTACTGACCAGTCCCACATTCATAGTATTCAACATTCAAAATTCATTGAGGATTGGCATGGAAAAAAAATTGCAAATGCGAATACATATCAACTTGTATTAGGAAACATCTCTGTGTAGTCTGTAATTCTGTATAATTGCTTAACAATGCAAATGTAATTATAGGTATACCAATTTCCCATTGAAAATTCAAATATTTGAATAAAACTGCAAATAGTGTTAAATGGTGCAGATTTCTGCGATTGATAGATCCTTTTGCACGCCAGCTTTATATAGGAAATCTTATTAAATATCTGCTTAACAATAAGCGATTAAATACTTTGTCCCTTTTGTGAGACTTCCTTTTGTAATCTGTACTCTGGGCTGTGATCTCTGGGTACAGGCAGATTTATTTAGATTTAAGCTCCTTACTATGAGGTATATGGCTCTTTGTACTATGTAGTAGTAGTTTGTATACTGTATGTGTAGAAAGTGCAAACATTTGTAAGGTAATTACAACAATAGCTTTCCATCTTCCGTGCATTTGCGCTACCTTCCTACTTCCATTTCCTACATTAGCTTTACAAAGTGAGTTAGAAAATTCTCAATTTCCAAAGGCTATAATCTATAATATGTTGCCTAGGCGTAATTATTATTTAAGTTGGTTTTTTATTGATTTAATTACGCGAGTTAACGTATTAGAGCTATGTATTGTAGGGAACTATACCTATTTGTAATTTCAGTGTGAGCTATATATCCAGATTGAAGAACTGAAAGGGTCTATCTTTAGATGAATTTACAGGCAAAACGTAATAAGTAAGTTAAAAACAACTACAAAACTAAATTGAAAATATGGTCATTACAAGTTTTTTAAAAGTGCAATATTTTTTAGTTTTATGTTTTGAAAAATGCAAAATGTTGTTTTTGCGCTTTTTCTAAAAGGCAAAATTTTGCATTTGCACGTTTTTATAAATGCATAGTATTCCATTTTTGTACTTGGTTTTAAATGCAAAATGTTTCATTTGTACTTTTTTTAAAATGTAAAGTGTTTCATTTTTTATTTTTATTTCAATGTAAATGTTTTATTTGCACATTTTTTAAAAGTGCAAAATACAGTATTTACGTGTTTTTCTTAACATAAAATATTCTTTTACAAGTTTTGTAACAGTTTAAAATGTTCTATTTACATGCTTTACGATCATGCTATTTTTTATTGTAAATAGTACATTTTGTCTTTGGATTTAAATTTTGTTTTTAAATTCTAAAAAGAAAAATGAACTAAAATTTAGTACCACAGCACAGCTTTGGCTGACATCCAGTCTTGCATTTTACGATCAAATTCTATAATTTTTGTCTTCGTTTTATACAATGTAACTTAACTTTCACAACAAATGCTGTCTACTGTTCACTGTTTAGAGTGTTCAGTCAGACAGCGTCACACTTGTATTACACAGTGCTTTTTAATTATGTCTTAAAAAATAAAATTCTCCAGTCATTTACACTCTGGCAGTCTGAAACTCGAACTACTAAAATTCTAAGTTCGTTACACACAAATTTCACAGTTAAATCACAACCAGGAAAAAATAAAATTCACCACTGTTGAATACCGACAACCGACAACTGACAATTCACACGGAATAGGCGTTTCTTATGAAATAAGTCAAAATATGTAGTGTAGAATTCTTTGTAGGGTGTGTAGCTTTTAGCTTTGCTTTAAGTTTGAGTCACTCTCACAGTACAACGAAAAATGAAATGTCATATGTTTGTCTGTTTTTTTTGTATTATGTAATTACACTCTGTCTGATATCAGTACTAAGAAAGATCCATGCGGCTATGATGTAATATGACAGTGACTCACATTCCCCTTTCTGATCAGTGCAAAATTTATTTTGCCATTTACCAGTTGTTACCACTGACTCTGCCTTAAAAATATTCGTGGCTCTCCCGTCTATCGTACGATGTGTGACGTATTTTTAGTATCGATCACTCCTATGTGTATGTATCTATAGTCACTTTTTGTTTTGGGCTTTGTGTTTTACTGTCGTTCCCTGCTGCACTACCTCAATAAAAATAGTTGATATTTCTGCCCTTGAGATTTGGTCACGTTATTTAATGCTAGGTCCTTATTCTCAAAATTCACTTTAAGTGTCAGCGTTGTTTAGAAGTGACCGACCCACCGTCCATAGGAAAAATGACTGGATTGTTCACTGTAGAAGTGAAGAGTGTAAAGGGTACGGCAGTTGCAGTTGTTAATAGGTTACACACGGAGAAATTAGGCCAGTCGACTTGTTTGCCGTTGGCTTGGTTCGTCTTGTTGGACGACGGTGGTGGAGTGATGGTGATAGTAATATGATGCAAGTAGGAAACCAATTAATATTCCTTCCACTACCAATTCATCTTGCTCTCTGTACTGTAGCCTCTCAAGGAAAATGGATATGAGGAGAGGCAGGGAGACGCTCTTTATAAATATATGTCAGATTATCGTCAATATTGTAAATCCTAAGCTTCTCCGCCGGCAGAAGTGAAAGTACTTATTGCTAAGCGAGTGAGTGGTCTGTACAATTTCCTTTTTTTCCTATTCTATAGCGAAGTATGTATGTACTGCAGTTCCTATGCGCCCACCAGTATCAGTCTCAGTTTGCTAGTGTATTTTATTGATATTGATGTTTTAAACTGTAATTAATAATATTAGTGGCAGCTAAGAAAGTCGAGCTTTTTCTATTCTAAAAAGTGTGCTAATATCTGTAGCTAATTTTAATCGTCAAAGAATTGAATTAATTACCCAGAAGTGTGAACAAATGTCCTATGACCCTACGAATGTTTGTGTGAAATATGTGAAAAAAGTGACTGACAGACTACAGACTGATGGGCTAGCTCCTCTCAGCTGACTGAACTTCGTACGACTAACGTAACACTCGTCTGTCCTCCTCCTCTGTTGTTAGTCTGTTTTGTAAGGTTCATAACTGAAGTTTCGTCTTTCGTTGTTTCGTGGTGGCAATCGAACGGTTTGGATTTGGGTTTGGGGCCTGGGAAGGCTATATGGTCATGCGATATGCTCTCGTCCTATGGCTATAGTTTGGCTGGGTAGAATAGTTCATAGTAGTGGTTACTGTGGTTAAGAGATTGGAAAGTGCATAGAAGCATAGCAGCAGTGGAGCAAAGGGAGCGTGCACAAATTAGATAGTACTGGTAATAAAATTATAAAGCCTTTTTTCAGCTATGTATTCTATTTAATGGGTGTACATACCAAAAAAAAGTAGGTGCGGGGTAAAAAAAAATGTAGGTGCGGGGTAAAAAAAAATAATGAGTGCGTAATAGTGATAAAAACTTGGTGCAGGGTAGCGACAAAAAGGTGCGGGGTACAAAAAATCGTAGATGCGGGGTAGCGACGAAAGATAGGTGCGGGGTAACAAAAAATTGTAAATGCGGTGTAACAAAGTATAGTAGATGCGGGGTAGCTCTATGGGCTAGGTGCGGGGTAGCAAAAAATATAAATTGCAGTTGTAGGGTGGGGTCAATTTTTTAGCAACCTAATTTATGCACCCTTCCTTTAGCTTTATAAATTCCTTATATGAGATAAATATTGTACGTTGTAGTAGTGCAGTTTAAATATTCGTGTAGATTACATGTGCAACGTCCCATTCTCCCAATTCTTAATATACCTCTACGGTAGCTTCTCTTTTTAATAAGGGAGCGTACAGTAATGACGTCGTAAAATTTTTGTAAAGAAGAGAAGGGCCGGTTTAAAAGTTGTGCCTTTAAATACATGCAGTTAATATCTTCCTTATATGTCCGTGTTTGTGTTGAAAAAAGGAGTAAACAAACCAAAGACTCTCACATGACGTCATTAGGTCACACTTCCTAACAGTACATATGGTATATGACCAGCACTAAAAATAAATGCCTACCTACCTGTAATTCTAGTGCTAGTTGGCCGTGGCATATTGTGTGCTTCACATTCACACCTACAATTAGATGCGCCAAAAACTTCACGTTGCATGTACATGTATGCACCTTTATTATTAAATTATAGAAGTTACATTTTTTAATCATGATAATTACTGCTGCGCTAGTAGTGGTAATAAACATGGTACACCTGTAGTGTGAACTGTGTGTGGAAATTGACGTAAAATTTTAACATCTTCATTTTACTGCATTTAATTTATATTCAAGTTTTTTTCCGTTTTTTTTTTCTATCTTTTAAAATTTAATGGGGCGACGTCACATTATGAAGTGATGAGATTTGAATATTTTATAAAGAGATGCTTTTACATATTTTTTTGTTAACGTAAGAAAAAATCTAAAATGTGACAAAAAACGCTCTAAAAATGCAGATACGAATTTTTGTGTAATATTTTACGCAACTACGATGTGACTTTGTGATGGAAAGTGTCTAATTGACAAAAAACTAAAAAATTGATGATGTAATTTTTCAGGTTTTTAAATTTCGTTCGGTAGTCGTGATACATTCCATTGTCGAACAAAAAAAATTTCCTATTCCATATACCTACCTAACTGCCTATGTAAACTGCGCATACACTTTAAATTTCAAACTGTGAGAAGATTAATTCCAATAAAAAAAATGACCACAGAATCTTTGAACCAGGATGTATGTAATACAAATTTAATAGGCAAACTTTTATTCTTCTAAAATAAAAGTGTGGAAATTAAAATCTTTTGTTTCATTGTCGTGATTTGAATTCGAAAGAAACCTTTTTTGCAAATTTTCCATGTAAAATGTGTAGCAAAAAGGGATAAAAATTTCCACTATCTGTAGCTTATTAAAAATGTAAAGATCGGCAGCGTTGATTGGTTTGGTTTGCTGTCGCTTGTTTTTGTTTTTACTTTTGATCTTGGTTTTGGCATCACCGCCTAACAAACATATTATGAGTTTTAGTTGAGTCAATGTCATTTTGTGTACATCAACCTTCATCCTAACAACGTGTTTTACCTTCCCATATGCCCCATTGTTTAAAACCAAGTTTAACTACACAACTTCATATAGCACTTGACTAGCAAGTAGCATGAGGTCTGCTCGTGGTGGATCGTGGGGTTGTGTAGTAACTTCTTTATTAATTGTCGATGCAAGGAAATCTCTATATCAGTGTATTAAAAATAGATGTTTTTGTTTCATCATTCTGCTAAAAAACAGTGGGACGTAATTAGTTATTTTTAAATTTTTAATTATGCCCCTAGTGTTTGTGTAGCTCTTATTGTTAGTATTTCGAAATTTATTTCCTTAACCTCAAGAGCAAGTTTTCTATATGTTTTATGAAGCTATTTATTTGTAGTTTTTTTGTCAGTTTTATCATTTTTTTTATTTTTTTAAACAAATATCACGTTCTATAAGTATAGGAACTTTATGTCGCAGATTACTATTCATTGATTTAAAATTACGTCAAATTACTTCAATTAATCATTTTGTAATTTCTTCAAAAAAACATTTTAAAGCGAGGATTATATAACGTAAGTGAAGTATTAAAATAGCCCATGACCATTTTGATTAAAAACAAAATGCACTATGAACAAAAATTTTAACAAGTAAGGTTTATAAAGCGAGTAATTAGAGCAGTTGCAGCACTTTTTAGAAACATGTAAATAGAATATGTTTCAATTTTTTAAAAGCATGTAATTAAAACAATTTGCAACTTTTGAAAATGTGTAAATCAAATATTTTGCCGATGTTTAAAAATATGTTATTAGAACAATTTGCAGTTTTTAGAAATGTGTAAATAAAATATTTTGCTATTTCAAAAAACATGCAATTTGAAAACTTGCCACTTTTCAGAAACAGCTGTAAATAAAACGTTTTGCAGTTTAAAAAAAGCAGGTAAATAAAACAGTTGGACGTTTAAGAAAAGCAGTTAAACAAAACATTTAGACGTTTAAAAAACTTGTAAATAAAACATCTATTGCAAATATTCAAAAACATGCAAAAAGATCGTTTTCAAATTTTACAAAACTAAAACTGAAAAATTTCCATTTTACTCATCTTTCCCATTTCCTTTTTTTGTTCTGCCTTAACACATTGACAATTAAAATTAAGAATATAAATTAAAAATTGGATAGAGACCATTTTTGGTCTTCACTATTACCTATGTAGGTACATCTTAGATAGGTACATAAGTACCAATGTATAAATGTGGTAAGTGCAGATATTCTAGTTTGCAATTTGTAATTTTAAATGCTCTGATTCTACACAGTACGCTTTAGTAAAAAAAATGAATGTGTCCAGCCCCATACCAGAGACGTGTTGTGAGTCATTGCAAAAGTAAATATGATTTTGTAATGTTATCAAGTACAGTAATTACATACGCAGAACCATGGCACTCGCACTTTGATCTATGGGGCTGCTGTGTACTCGTTATGTACTAATTCGATAGGATTGGATTTGAAAGGTAAGTCAAGGCGAGCGAGAGAGAAGGACAAGTTTTAAAATTCGACACAATATTTGCTAATAAAGCACTCATCATATGAGCACGACGACGATGACGATGACGATGCCCAAGACGAAGACGTCTTTTGAAAGTCAACAGCTTCAACTCGACAAGTCAGTCAGTCAACAGAGACTTGATTAGCCGACGCGTAGATTATGTAGATGCAGAGATTGAGCAACCCCAGACAATATAGCGTCAAAACATATCCCTACATACTGACCACCTACCTACATCTTAACAATAATTAATGTAATACAGTAACCTCTAAAAATATTTACCCGCATCAACATCATACAGTTCTTTAAAATTCACAATTAATTTTGCAAAATTTTCATACTGTTCTGTATGTATTTATTCTACATAGAGCTATGGCATTAAATAGTACTGTACTGTTGCTCGAAATCAAATAATCATATATCTGATGTGTTAAGCAAAAAATTAGAGACAACGCAGAAAAATACCGAGCCACACAGATCATATTACATTTAAGATTTGTGCAGTTGCAAAATTCCTCCTTTAAAAAGTAAACGCAGCTGTACTCAAATTAAAGAGCTGAGTGCATATAGAGCCACGGAGCGAGATGAGATAGTAGAGAGTTTATTCACATATGTTGGAAATCACACCACCAAATAACTGCAGGACACACCTGCGGAGCGAACCAATGGGAAAGCAGGGCTGACTGACGTCAGAGGCGAGCCTCCAACAAAATTTGCAAATTCGTCTATCTGACTCGGTTTCGGCTCTGGCTCTGGCTTTGGCTTTTAGGAGTTCGACCAGTACCAGTTCATATGCATGAAACTCAAGCAGTGTACATTCCACATGCGGACAGATCAAAGTACCTGTATGTAATTTGAGTGCTGCCCTATTTACTACACTATAAAATGGGCTATATGCACACTAATGCTTACTAAGGGAGCGTGCATTAATAGCCTAATAAGTTTGAATGTAAAGGGGAAGTTAAGTAAAACTGCCTATCCTTATACATGAGCATACATACTAAGCAAAAAAAAGTGCGGGGTAGGTTTTTTTTTAAATTTTTGAATTTTTTTAAAATGATGTAATTTATAAGCGCACCTTTTAGAGTTGGCTTTCAAATGCTGACTGCTTTGACTACCGTAACAATGTAACCACACATGTAATTGACTTCCTATAGCTGAACATAGCAATAAACTGTCAGTTGTCGTTGTCGTTTTCAGTTCGAGCTGCTGCATTTTTGTACTATGTACATCCGATTTAAATCCTTCCATATTAAAACAGGGAAAAATCGGAAAAAGGCAGACTTGTTTCTATGGCAATTCCTGTTAGACTGTAATTACAATTACACCTTTTGAATTTATTTTGTCGGATATTTCCTGACTATTTCTATGGTAGCGATGGGAACTATTTAAAAATGGAAAATCCCCACTATTTTTTTGAACAGGAAACCAAAGGAAATTTTTGAAAGACACTCGACACTGAAGAATGAGATTCAATTATATTATGCGCTATGTCATTATGGCAGAAAGTTCACAATGGCGCCGCAATGTATTTCTTCTGAGCCTAGTCATATTCTACATGCAACAATAATTCTATTCAAGAAATTTCAGTTTGGATTTCCCAACTTTGTAATGTAATTACATTGTAATTCTGATGGACGCGTGTGGAAGGAAAGGAAGGATGGTAATTTGCAAAATGAGTGAAAAAAAATTGTGTTCGTTCGTTACACTGAAAGTCGAAAGTATCAGCTGATTCTCTGTATGCACCTTTGTTAGCAGGGTTTGCCCACCTTCATCTCCAAAATTCCCAAGATTTTTTTTATGTTCTTGTGTAATCAATGGTAAATAGTATGTGAAAGAGCAGTATAGCAAGTAATCAAGTACGTAGATAGTAGGTTGTAATGACTATTTAGCATATACCATATAACACA
This sequence comes from Dicyrtomina minuta, assembly GCA_949802685.1. Lineage (NCBI taxonomy): Eukaryota > Metazoa > Arthropoda > Collembola > Symphypleona > Dicyrtomidae > Dicyrtomina > Dicyrtomina minuta. The sequence continues at coordinate 85,876,471 of OX461808.1, read as the reverse complement.
AAGGGCTTAATAATGATAAATGTATGTGTTGTAAATGTACAGCTTCTAAAATGTGTATCATAATTTTGCAAAAAAAAAAGAAAAGCTGACAACGGCAACTACAGTATACAGCACCTGCTATTTTGTTGTGTTAAAGGATGATGCAATTTTTGACAATGTTTTCGTATTAGTCACTTTAATTTTTGTATTGAGATTCTGCGAGCTACATGTACCTCTAAATTTCATAAGGTATATAGTAGGCCACTATTGAAGTGGTGTCTAGGTCTGGTACAGTCT